>JAJIBD010004788.1:0-43187 GCA_021461705.1 Cryptotis parvus | reverse complement strand
TCTGTTAATGTGATAAATCAACACCAGTATCAATGATTAAGTGGAGCCCCTAGTTTATTTATTTATTTTTATTTTTTTTTTTTAATTTTTTATTTTTACAATTACAAAGATAAACAATTAAAAAGTTCATATTTGGGTTTTTGGTCATACAGTGTTCCGGCACCCATCCCTCCACCAGTGCCCATCTCCCACCACCAACGTCCCGGTTCCCTCCCCCTCCCCCCAGCCCTCCTCCATGGCAGGTTCTTTATTTCTTTCCATTTCTCTCTCTTTCTCTTTTCCTTCCCTCCAGACTATGGATTACAGAACATACATTAAAGGGTTGTCATGTGTATCTTTTTGCCTCTATTTAATGCTCAGTTCTAGGTTGGCATTAGTACCCTCGACAATTGTTAGCACACTGTTCCATTTTCTGTCTTACCTAGCCTCTGACTCCCAAACGTTTGTGATAATTTCCACCTTTGACAAGACCTCCTGATATATGTTTCACTTGACCTTGGATATTGGTATCATAATATGTACCTATATATTTATGTTATGCAGATAAATGCAGTCATTCTGTATCTGTCTCTCTCCTTCTGGCTAATTTCGCTCAACATAATCTTCTCCATGTCCATCCGTTTATAGGCAAATTTTATAACTTCATTTTTCCTAACAGCTGCATAGTATTCCATTGTGAGATGTACCAAAGCTTTTTATCCAGTCATCGATTTTTTGGGCACTCTGGTTGCTTTCAGATTCTGGCTATTGTGAATAATGCTGCTATGAACATAAAAGTAGGGATGGTGTTTCCGCTGCGTACTTTTGGTTTCCCAGAGTAGATTCCCAGGAGTGGTATGGCTGGGTCAAATGGGAATTCAATTTCTAGTCTTTGGAGGAATGTCCATATTGTTTTCCAGAAAGGCTGTACCAGCCGGCATTCCCACCAACAATGGATGAGTGTCCCCTTTTCCCCACATCCACGCCAGCACTTGTTGTTCTTGCTCTTTTGAATATGTGCCAGTCTCTGTGGTGTAAAGTGGTATCTCATTGTTGTTTTGATTTGCATCTCTCTGATGATTAGTGATGATGAGCATTTTTTTCATATGTTTTTTGGCCATTCGAATTTCTTCCTTACTGAAGTTTCTGTTCATTTCTTCTCCCCATTTTTTGATGGGGTTGCTTGTTTTCTTCTTGTAAACTTCTACCAGTGCCTGATATATCCTGGATATTAACCCCTTATCAGATGGATATTGGGTGAATATTCTTTCCCATACTATGGATTGTCTTTGTATCTTGGTCACTGTTTCTTTTGAGGTGCAGAAGCTTTTTAGTCTCATGTAGTCCCATATGTTTATCTTTTCTTCTAGTTGCTTTGTTAGTGATGTTTCACCTTTGAAGATGCCTTTAGCTTCAATGTCGTGGAGGGTTTTTCCTATATTTTCTTCAATGTACTTTATGGATTCAAGTCTGATATTGAGATCTCTAATCCATTTTGATCTGATTTTTTGTGCATGGTGTTAGACACAGGTCCAAATTCATTTTTTTTACATGTCGCTGCCCAGTTTTCCCAACACCACTTGTTGAAGAGGCTTTCCTTACTCCATTTTAGACTCATTGCACCTTTATCAAAGATTACACGATCATGTGTTTCAGGTTGGGTGTCAGGATACTCAATTCTATTCCATAAGTCCACAGGTCTGTTTTTATTCCAATACCATGCTGTTTTAATTACTACTACCTTGTAGTACAGTTTGAAGTTGGGAAAGGTGATGCATCCCATCTTCTTTTAGCTATTCTTGGGGGTTTATTGTTCCATACAAATTTCAGGAGTGTTTGGTCAATTTCTTTGAATAATGTCATGGGTATCCTTATAGGGACTGCATTGAATCTGTACAGAGCTCTAGGGAGTATTACCATTTTGACAATGTTGATTCTTCCCATCCATGAGCAGGGAATATGTTTCCATTTCCTTGTGTCCTCTTTTATCTCTTGGAGCAGTGTCTTGTAGTATTCTTTGTAACAGCTTCTATGAGGCACATATCACCCTGATACCCAAAGCAGGGAGAGACAACACAAAGAAAGAAAACTACAGACCAATATCCCTGATGAACATGGATGCTAAGATCTTCAACAAAATACTAGCAGACAGAATCCAAAGACTCATCAAGAAGATTATACATCATGACCAAGTAGGATTCATCCTGGGAATGTAAGGATGGTTCAACATTCGCAAGTCAATCAACATAATACATGATATCAATAAGAGAAAAAAATAAAAACCATATGATCCTATCAATAGATGCAGAGAAAGCATTTGACAAGATCCAGCACCCGTTCATAATTAAAACCCTCCATAAAATGGGAATTGAAGGGACTTTCCTCAAGATAGTTATAGCCATCTACCAGAAGCCCACAGCGAGCATCATTCTAAATGGGGGAAAAGTTGAAAGCCTTCCCCTGAGATCAGGGACAAGACAAGGTTGCCCACTCTCACCTCTTTTATTCAATATAGTACTGGAAGTACTTGCCACAGCAATCAGAGAAGAAAAGGACATCAAGGGCATCCAGATAGGCAAGGAAGAAGTCAAGCTATCATTATTTGCAGATGACATGATATTATACCTAGAGAACCCTAAACTCTCTACCAAAAAACTCCTAGAAACAATAGACGCATATAGTAGAGTGGCAGGATACAAAATCAACACCCAAAAGTCGGTGGCTTTCCTATATACAAATAACGAAAGAGAAGAAAGGGATATTAAGGAAACAATTCCATTCACAATTGTGCCACAGAAAATCAAATACCTAGGAGCCCCTAGTTTATTTAAGGGCTCACCTTTTGCTTTGTACAATTCTATGTGCTTTGATAAATGCCTAGTGCCCTGTATCTACCATCACAATATCATGTGGAAAGACAAACTGGGCAATAAACATTAAGGCAATGTAGTAATAATATTAATTTTTTTTTTTGCTTTTTTGGGTCACACCCGGCAATGCTCAGGGGTTTCTCCTGGCTCTGCACTCAGGAATTACTCCTGGCGTGCTGCTCGGGGCACCATATGGGATGCCGGGATCGAATCCGGGCTGGCATGGGCCGACCGCGTGCAAGGCAAACACCCTACCTGCTGGGCTATCACTCCGGCCCCTAATATTAATATATTAAGAATGTATTATTAATATATACAATAATATTAATGTATTAATAATACATTAGGGCAAATAATAATAATGCCCTAAACATTGCTCTGTTCCACTTATGAATCCCTCCTGCCCTACCCTGAACTTCTAGCAATAATTGACCTTGTTCCTGGGCAACATCTGGTAGTGCTCAGGGTTTACTACTTCCTCTGCACTCCTGGGTGCTCAGAAGACTACATGGAGTGCCGGGATTGAACCCAGGTCAGCCAATGCAAGGCAAGAGAGGCACAGTCTTCCCTGCTGTACTCTCTTCTGGCTCCACCTTTTTTTCATCTTGTTGCCTCTTAGTTCTGGACTATAGTTGGGCTCACATGGTATAGAGCTTTTTCACACTGGCTTCTTTCACTTTTGTGACTTGATATCTTAATCTCTTATAGCACCATCAATGAGTATTCTAGTAAACGAACATACCACGATTTGTCCATTTGCCATTGAAGAGCATCCTGTTTGCTTCCAGTGTGGGGTGATAATATATATTCAAAGGCTTTTGCTATAGACATAATATTTCAGAACAAGGACTGTGATCACTGGATTGTACAAACAAAGTGGCCTTCTAGATGCACTTGTGGGGGTGATGAGTGAGAGTTTCTCTAGTGCCACACCCTTGTCAGCATTTGGTGTTGTTGGAGCTGTGGATTCTGGCAACATTGGTAGGCGTGCAGAAGTAGCTCACTGTTCCTTGGCTATAAATTCTCCAAATGACACATCCTATTGTGTACCTTTTCATATGTTTATTCCGCATTTGTAGATTTTTCTTAATTTTTTGAGTTAATGTCTTCGTATTCCTGCAACAATTCTAAGAATTTAAGTTAAGGAAATGTTTCAAAAGTGCACACACATTTATTTATGGCAACCAAAAAAGGCTAATGACCTAAGTAAGAGGTTAGTTAAATAAGCTCTTGACTATTATCTACACAACAGAAGCCCATGCAGTTGCTTTTGACAATGTTGTACAATGAGGGTCTGCAAAGTATGGTTGAGTAAGCACCATATACAGCCTTCCTCGAAGAACACACAGACTACAACAGTTTTTACATATTTGAAAAAGATTAACACAAGAGCAATACTGCGTGACATATAAAAGACACTCTGAATCTGATTCAAGTATCCCTCAAGAAAGGCCTTATTGGGGGAAAAACACACACATTCCCGTGCAATTATAACACTGAGTAGCTATGACACCAAAAAGCCTTCAGAGTCCAATATCTGTGATTTTATTTTGAGTTGGGGGAGAGGTTGGGTCCTAAGTGGTGGTGCTCAGGGGCTACTCCTGGCTCTGAGTTCAGGAATGTTCCAGGGTGGTGCTTGGGGGGGTCAAACATGGTGCTGGGGGGTTAAACCAGGGCTGACTGCAAAAGGCTAGAGCCTTAACCCCTGTGCTATCTATGAGTCCTAAAAAGAGATGGTATTTTGCAGTTTTACCTTGTTTAGAATATACTGAGTAGTTGAACTATGAGTGAAATAAAGTTGAGTACAGGATATGATCCCATTTCTGATGTTGACATTAAGACAAATATAAGCAAACACACCAAAGTTGCTCTCCGTGGGGCTGGAGCTGGGCCCACCCATGGCAGTGCTTAGGGGACCACTCCAGGTTCAATGCTCAGGGGTTGCTCCTAGTTGTGCTCAGTGGACCATACAGTGAACTCAAAGCCTTTGACAATCTCAAAATTGTTACTTTAGTCTATTTATACTATCAGTTTTGAGATAATCAGCAGAGATCTCAGCGTGGAAAGTGGGAGGCGTGGCAGTCAAAGTACTTGAGAACTGATGCATGACAGACTCTGACCAGCTGCTGCCCTGAGGGCACAAACGCCCAGTGCAACTGCATGGACACTTCTGAGCTGATGGTTCGTAAACACTCAGTGCGGCAGGATCAAACCATCAGAACAAGAACGGGTACAATCTCCCCAAATTGGTCATGGAAGGACAGGAAGTTCCCTGGGATTACCGGTTTCCTTTATCTTTAATTATGAGTTTTCCAGAAGGACTTGTCTCCCTTTGCTATCTATGTTAAGTGGAGTTTTGGTCCATCTGTGGGGGATTTTGTTTTGGGGCCACACCTGATGGGGCTCAGGGCTTACTCCTGGCTCTGTGCTCAGGGACCATGCCTTGGCTTGGAGGATCTTATGGGGGTACAGGGGCTGAAACTTGGACCGGCTGCATGCAAGGCAACTGTCCTAGCCGCTGTGCTCTCTCTCCCCAGCCCAGCCTCTGTGTGTTTGCTCCATGAATATGTTTGAAGAGCATACTGAGTCCAGCTATTGTATATGGGCTCCGCTTACTGCAGGGACCTACAGACATCTCTTACCAAGCCCAAACCACGTGTGCTGCCCTGGCACAGAATGTTACTGCCCTGCTTCACTAAGCACCAGAATGGAGTGGTGACCCCTCTGCTTCCAGGGCCACTATTTCCTGTCTGAATCTGTGTAAGAGCAGAGATGAGCTAAACCTGAATTATGTGCCTGACCCAAGCAGCGGGAGTGGCAAAAGAAATCAACCAGTCACCATTTCCAATTTCTATGTTGGGAGCTGACAAAAATAAATAAAACTGAAAGATTATGAATGTACAATCACTTGATCACTTGATCACTTGACATCCCGTTATTCGTCGATTTGCTCGAGCGGGCGCCAGTAATATTTCCATTGGACCCTATCACGTGCCAGTATAGCCCAATGGCATCTGCTTGCTTCAGGAATACAAAGAGCCTCAAACCGTTCTTTCAGGGTCTTGAAGAAGTCTGACCATCTTGTAGGTGGGTGGCCACGTGATCTTTTTTTTTTTTTTTTGGGTCACACCCGGCAATGCTCAGGGGTTTCTCCTGGCTCTGCACTCAGGAATCACTCCTGGCGGTGCTCGGGGGACCATATGGGATGCCGGGGATCGAACCTGGGCCGGCATGGGCGGCTGCGTGCAAGGCAAACGCCCTACCGGCTGGGCTATCGCTCCGCCCGCCACGTGATCTTTTGATGTCCCATGGGATCCAGTCGGTAATGGCTCTAGTCCAGCGGTCGTCTCCAAATCTCATTACATGTCCAGCCCATCTGATTTTCGATGCCTTGGCAAATGAGACCACGTCCCTGACTCTGGATCATCGACAGAGGTCGGAGCTCCGGATTCCTTCTCTCACTTGAGTGAGGCATGATATTCCAAGCATAGCTCTTTCGATTCCTCTCTGAGAGATCCAAATAGCATTCTCATCCTGCTTTCGTAGTAGGGCCCAGGTCTCTGAATAAATTTATTTTGCGATTCTAGAAACGCGTAAAGACAGGCACATTCACGAATAACCACTAGAGGGTGGCAGCTCTGGGTCTAGGGCCTGAAATGCATCTTTCATTTAATCCTCTGCCCATTCTACAGCAGAGGTCATTGTCCCTGTTCTATGGATGAGGACCACAAGGTTCAGTGCCAAAGACTCACAGTATCACAGTAGAACATGCAGCAAGATACATGCGTCAACAAGACCTGCATGTTCCCCTATCAGTCTATCCATAAATAGCAGTCCATCAGCCATTGGTAAATACCCTGTGTGCTAAGGTTTTCACAAACTCACCTGCTTATCAAATTCCGGCTTCAGAGATTCTTCCGTGAAGATGTGAAACCGGATCTTCCTGTGACTGAACAGTACGGCTGATTTGAGGCATGACCAGAGTCTCCTCCAGCCGGTCCCCACAAGCCACCACGGCCAGGTGGATCCAGAACCTGGGCGGCAGCATAGCTGGGAAATGCCTGGGTTCTCCAGCCCTCCTAGAAAGCAAAAAACAAAACAAAACACTTGAATCCATTACTAAACTCCAAAGGGGAAAACAAACAAAGAAACCCAACTAGCAAATGGCTGGAACATTTCAAAACACGAACAAGCACAATCTGTTACATTTTATAAAGTGATAAGCATTTTGACAATTCTTCCTGCTTACAGAAAAATACCATTTATTCCTATATTTATCCTGGCAATCAGGGGCTGAGTCACTGTTTGGACGCCTATAGGTGTCTGAGACAGTTTCTGTCAGTGCTCAGTTGTCTAGAGCCTGCTGGCTGCCTGCTGGCCCATGTTTGGAAACTGAATTGCTGAACGTCGATGGCTGACACAGGGCTGTGAGGCTCCCACTTCCACAGGCCATGGAAATTAGATCTGAATGCAAGTTGCAAAGGGGGAGGATGGGGGGCGGCTTTCCCATGTGAAACCTGCAACATGATAGTCACATCATCTGGAGAACTGCAGATTGCGGTGGAATGCGTGACCGGGACCCCAGGGAAGCTGGGAAGTCTGAAAGGTGATCGAAGAAAACAACAGCGGGCCCCTTCACACCTTGGGGAAGTCTTGAAGAATCAGGGGGCAGTCCTAAAGGCCCTGCTGAGGCAGAGGAGGCAGGGAT
Organism: Cryptotis parvus; assembly: GCA_021461705.1. Classification (NCBI taxonomy): domain Eukaryota; kingdom Metazoa; phylum Chordata; class Mammalia; order Eulipotyphla; family Soricidae; genus Cryptotis; species Cryptotis parvus. Next base: position 35,630 of record JAJIBD010004788.1, on the reverse strand, counting down.
GAAAGTCAGCTCCCAGCATAAAATTCCTATTAATGAGAACCCAGGCGAGAGGAGGGCGGCTGAAACAGAAAATCACCGAGGTATCGAATACCACATCAACAGCTGAGAGGGGATCAGGGGCCAAGGTCCAGAATCATTATCCAGCTATTTCCTTGTAATGAGAGATTGGTTCCAGATCACGGAGACAGAGCCAAGCCCCAAACACACCACTGAGAAATATTTGCAATTGACTTGGAAGAAGTTGGCCTGGAAAAGGTGCCCCGAGACAAATGAAACTAATTTACTTGCACAAAAGATTTGGAGACTACGGGAACTTGGACACTGAACACTACCTTTCTTCCAAAAACTTCGACTTCAATCAGTGCACGGCTCCGCTGCTCACCACTCTGTGGAATTAAGGCAGGCTTGCTCCAGGTTTCCTTCACCAGGGGGAAAACTGAAGATGAGGGTGGAGTGCTTTGGAGTGCTTTCCGATTTCATTATTTAAGACCATGCTTAGTAGAAGCATGGCCTCCTGGCTCAGCTAAACCCATATGTGGAGATTAGTCTTGTTGGGGGATTACAGGAAGACAGAAGAACTGAGCTAAGCATTTCCCTAAATTATACACATCTCTGCTGCTGCTGTCTGATGAAACCACCATCTTCACTCCCCTCTCAATCACTGTGACAGCTCCCCAGCGGGTCCCCCACCTCCCATCTCATCCCTAATGCCCTAGGAGAGAGGCGCTTCCTAAAGCGCAGAGGATTCTGTTCTTCCCTTGATTAAATGCTCCAAGGGCTCTGAATGTCCTTAGCACCAAGTCACGGCTCCTCCCTTATCTTTCGCAACTGTCCCAGCACCCTCAACTGTTTGGAAAGCATTCTCAAAGGTAGTTACAATCACATTTATATTCTGACTCCATCCCATTTCGGTCATGAGACCATGCTAGACTGTCTCGAGATCTTGGCACGTGAATTTCTTCTCCATCAGAACTGCTCTGTTCTCTTTTTCTCGTAAACTCCAGCCCATTTCCTTCCCATTCCCCTCCCCTGCGGCCCCGTGGCACTGGGGATCACGGATCACACTGAGCATATGTGGGGCTTGAACTTCCGACTATAAGTGTGCAGGGCTGCAGGGCACGCGCTCTGAGCCACTGTACTACCATTCCTCTGGTTCAGTTCGCCACTAATACTGTGCCCAGCTGTTCGAGATGCCATGAAAATGGCTCTGGGCGAGGATGGAGATCCTGCCCTTGCTGAAGCTATATCTTAGGATTATAGTAGAAAAACAAATAACAACCAAAACCAACAGCCACTAAATGACACAGAGAACTCAGTGATCTGCTCTGCTGAACGGGGCGGAGTGCACCAAAAGCTGAGGCCTGACTTCACTTTCTGCTCTATGAAAAGTGGGGGTAGGCCTCAAGGAGGAGGATGAGATCAAGACAGCCTGAAGGAGGTGACGGCCCATGCATGTCTGGAGAGGGTCCTCCCGGGCAGGGCAGAGACCCTCAATTAGTAGCTGGTGAACTCCCAGGGCCTGACTGCAGCATCAGGTGTCTCTTCCCTTGGCTCATAGGGAATATTACTTAGCAGTGAAAAAGAGCCAATCAGAAAGTAACGTGAACAGAAGGCCAACAGGCTGAAAGAGCAGTTTCTGAGATGAAGTGCAAAAACAGGCAGATGGGGCAGGGGAGACAGTTTAAGGGGCTGGAGTGTAAACAGCACATGGCGCTAAGGTAGCACATTTTGTCTAAGCCCAAGTGTCACAGGTTTGAAGGCCACCAAGAGTGGCCCCAACTGTCTCCCCTCAACCATTGTTTGGAGGGGCTAGCTCTGGGGTAGAGCCCTGTCTTGTAGGCATGGGTAACACTTGGCAGGGCCCATATGCCCTGTTCAACCCCAGGAACACTATCTCTGGGATCCCTTACAATAGAAGGGTGCAGTGTCCACCCTATATGTCAACATCACAGCCAACTTGTGCAAACCCTGGTTACAGACACAACAGGGGAAAAAGAACACAAAATGATACTAATAAAAAAAAATCAAGGGAGCTAGGGATAGCATAGGGGTTAAGGTATTTGCCTTACACCCAGTGACTTGGTTTGATCCCTACGACCACATATGGTCCTGGAGTATGGATAGGGGTCACTCCAGATATAGGAATAGCCCCTGAGCACTGTTAGGTATGACCCCCAAACCCAAACATATAGGTTAAGCAGAACTGTACCGTGTGTGGGTCACAGACAAATGTGGCTTAAGTGAACAAGCATGAGAAGCAGGAACATCAAAGCTAGAGTATGGCTATCTCTGGGGACTGAACTTTCTATCTTGGAGCCTGAGATCTAGTACAGTGAAAGGTGTTTGCCTCGCACAGCTGACCAAGGTTCAACCCCAGGTACCCCATCTGGTTCGTGTAGCCCTGCCAGGAGTGATCCCTGAACCCAGAACTAGGAATACGCTCTGAACATTGCCAGGTGTGGCCTCAAAACACAAAACAGACAAAAGTATATCTCTTAAGATATGGGTGGTGTGTAATTAAATTCAAGATGCTGTCTATTTTTGTGTGCCCAAACTCTTTGTCAAATACTTTTTTTAAAAAAAAAAAAAAAAAAATATTTCTGCGCTCCCCTGTCTCGGCAGGGCCTGTCTCTGCAGGCTTCAGTGGTTTCCGACTGTGTGGAGCCTGCGATTTTTTCTTGGTATCTGGTGACAGCTACTAAAAACAGAAAAGTCTTTTCTAGGGCTGGGACTGTAATGTGGGTGGTCTAGCAGGGCTGTTCCTGGGTTAGCTCTCCAGTACTGCAGAGTACGCTCAGGGAGCCCCTGAGCTTTGCTGAGCAGTGGCCCCCACAAAACAAAAAAGGAAGAACAACACAAAGAGAAAAGCCTTTTCTGGAGAAAGTTCTAGTGTCGGCAGCTGGGCTTGACTGAGCCTTTGCTGCCGCCATGTGCCTCTCTCCATTACAGGTAAAGGCCCAGGCTTGGGGACAAGCACGTGCTGGGCAGTGACGCACCAAGTCTGAGAGCACAGGGACAGGAAGTCCTCCACCCCCTGGCCAATGGCACACTCAGACCCACTCCACTGACTCCCGACTCAACGGAACTCTGTTCTCTGATGCTAAAATTCCTTATTTTAACAAAAAATGTTGTTTTTTGGTTAGGGGACCATACCCCTCTGTGTTCAGGGCTTACTTGTGGCTCTGCACTCAGGGGGTTACTCCTGGCAAGACTCAGGGGACCATATGGGCAACTTGGGGGGACCACATGTGGTGTCAGAAATCAAACCTGGTTTGGCCACATGCGAGGCAAGTGCCCTACCCTCTGCAATATAGCTCTGACCCCGCTGCTACTGTTCTGGCCATGATGCATTGTGTCCCACATGCCTGGCTTGGGCTCGCAGAGGGCTGCACATCAGGCTGCAGTGCTCACGGATGGTGTGCTCCTTCACTGAAGCGCTTGACAGTACTCATGTGGCTGCATTCTGCATGGAGACACACAAGTCAGAGCTGATGCTCACTGGGGACATCGCAGGGCTCACATGTGTGATTACACTCCCTGTATGTGAGGTCACTGCAGGGCTCCACATGTGTGCTGGTTGCAATTCCTATCTGTGGGGTCACTACAGCACTCCCGTGTGAGCTGGTTACACTTCCTGTCCCTGGGGGTCACCGCAGGACTCACATGTGTACTGGTTACACTTCCCTGTCCATAGGGTCACTGCAGGGCTCACATGTGTGCTGATTACACTTCCTGTCTGTGGAGGTCACCGTGGGGCTCACATGTGTGTTGGTTACACTTCCTGTCCATGGTTACACTTCCTGTCCGTGGGGGTCACTGCAGGGCTCACATGTGTGCTGCTTACACTTCCCTGTCCATGGGGTCACTGCAGGGCTCACATGTGTGCTGGTTACACTTCCTGTCCGTGGGGGTCACTTCAGGGCTCACATGTGTGCCGATTACACTTCCTGTCAGTGGAGGTCACCGCAGGGCTCACATGTGTTCTGGTTACACTTCCTGTCCCTGGGGGTCACTGCAGGGCTCACATGTGTTCTGGTTACACTTCCTGTCCATGGGGGTCACCGCAGGGCTCACGCTTCCTGTCCATGGTTACACTTCCTGTCCGTGGGTGTCACTGCAGGGCTCACATGTGTGCTGCTTACACTTCCCTGTCCCTGGGGTCACTTCAGGGCTCACATGTGAGCTGATTACACTTCTTGTCCGTGGAGGTCACCGCGGGGGCTTACACGTGTGCTGGTTACAATTCCTGTCCATGGTGGTCACTGCAGGGCTCACATGTGTGCTGGTTACACTTCCTGTCCGTGGGGGTCACCGCAGGACTCACTTGTGTGCTGGTTACAATTCCTGTCCATGGTGGTCACTGCAGGGCTCACATGTGTGCTGGTTACACTTCCTGTCCGTGGGGGTCACTGCAGGGCTCACATGTGTGCTGGTTACACTTCCTGTCCGTGGGGGGGTCACTGCAGGGCTCACATGTGTGCTGGTTACACTTCCTGGTCCGTGGGGTCACCGCAGGACTCACTTGTGTGCTGGTTACACTTCCTGTCCATGGAGTCACTGCAGGGCTCACATGTGTGCTGGTTACACTTCCTGTCCCTGGGGGGTCACCGCAGGGCTCACATGTGTGCTGGTTATACTTCCTGTCCATGGTGGTCACCGCAGGGCTCACATGTGTGCTGGTTACACTTCCTGTCCATGGGGGGTCACCGCAGGGCTCACATGTGTGCTGGTTACACTTTCTGTCCATGGTGGTCACCGCGGAGCTCACATGTGAGCTGATTACACTTCCTGTCCATGGGGGTCACCGCAGGGCTCTCATGTGTGCTGGTTACATTTCCTGTCCGTGGGGCTCACCGCAGGGCTCACATGTGTGCTGGTTACACTTCCTGTCCATGGGGGTCACCGCAGGGCTCACATGTGTGCTGGTTACACTTCCTGTCCATGGGGGGTAACCACAGGGCTCTCATGTGTGCTGGTTACACTTCCTGTCCGTGGGGGTCACCGCAGGACTCACATGTGTGCTGGTTACACTTCCTGTACTTGGGGTCACCGCGGGGCTCACATGTGTGCTGGTAGCATGTCCTGTATGGCACTCACCCCTCTTCTTAGTGGCAGTACTCACTGGGGCCACACACCTCTCTGTGGTCCCTCCACACTCCTGGGTGCTGTGGGTGCCGGGATCACAGAAGGTAGAGATGCGGGCTGGGGAGGGGGAGGGAACCGGGGACGTTGGTGGTGGGAGATGGGCACTGGTGGAGGGATGGGTGCTGGAACACTGTATGACCAAAACCCAAATATGAACTTTTTTAATTGTATATCTTTGTAATTGTAAAAGTAAAAAAAAATTTTAAAAAAAGCCTTTTTTGGAAAAAAAAAAAAACAAGAACTTCCAGGGGCCAGAGCGATAGCTCAGCGGGTAGGGCGTTGCCTTGCATGCAGCTGGCCTGTGCCAGCCCGGGCTTGATCCCCAGCATCCCATATGGTCCCCCAAGCACCGCCAGGTGTAATTCCTGAGTGAAGAGCCAGGAGAAACCCCTGAGCATTGCTGGGTGTGACCCAAAAAAGAAAAAAAAAAAAACAGAGCTTCCAGATAACACACAGTGCATGTGGGACCCCACAGGTTTTAACTTGTGACTAGCAAGGCAGTTCTGTATTCCTGTGCATGTTCAGTACTTTTTTTTCCTTTTTGGGACACACCGGCAATGTTCTGGGGTTGCTCCTGGCTCTGCACTCAGGAACTCCTGTTGGTGCTTGGGGGTTCATCTGGGATGCCGGGACTCGAACCCAGGTTGGCCGTGTGCAAATCAAATGCCCTACCTTCTCTATTATAACTCCAGCCCCACTCTTGTTACTTTTTTAAGTCTTCAGGATCATATTTACTGGAACATTACCCACTATTACATCTAGAGAAAATACCACAACTTGATTTATTTTTCTTTTGCTAGTTGTTTCTAATTATTTTCAGTTGCTAAAAAATAAATCTTGCCACTACACACGTGGGCACTGGTTTTTTTTCTTTTTTTTTAACTCTCTGTACTTCTTGTTTTGGTAAGAGTACTCTGGCTCTCGGCTAGTTTGAGGATCACTCCCAGCAGTTCTCAGGGAACCATATACAATACTGGGATAGAACCTGGGTTGGCCCTGGGCAAGGCAAGTGCCTTCTCTCCTCCACTATCCCTCTAGTCCATATTTTTTTTAATTCATCCTTAGGCTACATTTCCAGAAAGGGAATTACTGAGGTCATAGAGATTAACCTTCAAGAAAGTAAGAGTTTCTCAAACTGACCCACATATATTTAAGTATATATATACTTAAATATATATAAAGTATAGTATACTTTATACTATATATTTATATATAAAGTATATATATATACTTTATATATATGTTATATATATAACTTATATATAGAGACAGACAGACATGACAGACAGACAGAGACAGACATGGGGCAGAGCTGCTACTGGCTCTCACTGTGCCCAGTCACTCATGAGGTGCCCGGGAGGGATGGCAAGTTCTAGCCCTGGCCCACCACCCCAGCAGAGCCTCACAACAAGCCAGACGACCCCCCCACTCCATGAGGGACCTCCATTTTCCACATCCGGACTTCCCCCTCGTCAGAACTCCACCCTGCAGACCAGCCTATCACAGCCCGGCTCATTGAGATCCACCCTGCTGCAGTCTTTTTTAATCCGGCCCAGGTATGCTGATCCAGAGACAGACATGGGGCAGAGGTGCTACTGGCTCTCACTGTGCCCAGTCGCTCATGAGGTGCCCGGGAGGGATGGCAGGTTCTAGCCCTGGCCTGCCACCACAGCAGAGCCTCACAACAAGCCAGACGACCCCCCCACTCCATAAGGACCTCCATTTTCCACATCCGGACTTCCCCCTCGTCAGAACTCCACCCAGCAGACCAGCCTATCACAGCCCGGCTAAGCGCGGCCACTTGCCTGGCAAGCTACCCGTGTCGTATTTGATATGCCAGATACCAGTAACAATTATAGACCTCATTCCCATGACCTGATGGAATGGTTTGAGGCTCTTTATGTTCCTGGAGCAAGCAGGTGCCCTTGGGCTCTACTTGCATGAGACAGGTCATATGGAGATGTTACCAGTGCCCGCTTGAGCAAATCAACTATGACCGGGAAGACAGTGACAGTGACAGTGATATAAGTTATATATATGAGTTATAAATTAATATAATTTATACATATATATAACTTATATTAATTTATAACTTATAGCTTATATATAACTTATATCACTTATATAACTATATATATAACTTATATATATAACTTATATTGACCCAAATATATGTTGTCAAAATATAACAGAACATGAGAAGTTCAAAATCCACCAACTCAGCCATCTCTGTGGTAGCTGTAGGATGCAGCTCACCTTGGGGCTGGCTGCAGAGACCTGAAGAAATGGGTCTTTCCATAGCTTCAGAACCTTCAAGCCCCATGGTTCCATTATTTAGTTTTTTCCCCCAACAATGTCAATATGAAAGTCTGTGCTTAATGCGAACGTAATGCATAATTTGCATGTCACCAACCATTTATTTCAAGATGGTAGTGCTGGTTCATACTTTTTTTTTTTTTTCTTTTTTTTTTGGGAGTCACACCTGGCAAAGCTCAGAGGTTACTCCTGGCTCTTTGCTCAGGAATTACCCCCTGGCATTGCTCAGGGGACCATATGGAATGCAGGGGATCGAATCCGTGTTGACTGCGTGCAAGGCAAACGGCCTACCCACTGTACTATTGCTCCAGACCCTGGTTCATACTTTAAAACTGCAACATCTTAATTTGAAAAGAGAATGGAGCTAGAGAAATAGAATCACCTTGTGTCAGGAACACTCACAAGAGAGAAAATGAAGTGAGTTAGTCCAGCCAGCACTAGAGAATTCGGGAAGAGGATTAGAAGCGATAGTGTGCTGGGCTTGGCTCATGGCAAATGCAGGGGCCTGAAGGCGCGGTTTGGAGGAGGTCCCTTGTGGGAGGCCCTCACAGAGGCTGGGAGTAAGCAACTGAAATCCATACATGTGCTACTGGGCTCCCCTAAGTCTGGAACTCAGTGAAAAGAAAGCCCTCATCTGTCACAAAAGGGCTCCTTATGTGCAAACATATGTGGCCCCTTAAAGCATAGGGATGAAAATCCAGTCTCTTAACTCCCCTCGGATCCTAGCTCTGTGTCTCCTGCTGGTTATTAAATGTGTGCGGGGTGTCTGAAAGCAGGCTTGACACACAGAGTCCGGCCAAGCCACCCACTGGAGGCACAGGGCAACCCTATGCTGTGATCTAGACTTTGTCGAGCACCACAGCCATGTCCCAAGCACCATGGAGCCAAAGGAAATAAACACTGATAACTGAAGGCACGTCTCAGATGTTTCCCTTCCACCACCAGCCGCCCCCAGCGGTACTCTGCTAACACAACTTGGGTCAAACTGGACTTCAAGACTTCTCTGTCAAAAAAGGGGGTGCAGGGCGGGAGTGACAGCACAGCAGGTAGGGCATTTGCCTTGCACGCAGCTGACCGGGGTTGATCCCGGCATCTCATATAGTTCCCCGAGCACCGCCAGTAGTAACCCCTGAGCACTGCCAAGTGTGACCCAAAAAAGCAAATAAAAGACTTTTCTGTCTTTTCTTGGAATATTCACGACACTTGATTTAACTCCAAACCACAGGTCATTCATGGAAAGCGCTTTTAGCTGTTAGCAAAATCCTTCGCATCAGCAAATCTGGGCTTCTAAGTAAATGCTCTACACGCACCAATGGGGCAAGTTTCTGTCATGAGCTTTAGGTGTTTCCGACTCTGCTTTGCAAGAGAACCTTATTGATGGCCCTGACTCCCCACAGCACTGAGCTGGTTAATCCACCCACCACCAGCCTGTCCCCATGGCAGTCAAAGCCACGTTACTGCCCCTTCCTAAAGGGTCACTCTGGCCACCTTAGCGAACTGTGTTCCTAACAGGTTGAGCTGTGTTCCTAACAGCTGAGGGTTCACCTGCAGACTCTTCTGGGGAGAAAGATTCTGTTAGTCTGCCCTAACCTACAATGAGCCTATTCAGCTTCCTAAAATTCACCTTCTGACAGATAGGTTTTGGGGTGGGCCCATCACCTCTGGGGGTCCTGGAAGCAGCTGGATGAGACTCGCCCACCACACTAGCCACCACCTTCGCTGTCCGGACGCTGGGATACTACCTCACGACCAGATTAACAGAGCAAAACCAGTTCAAGCCCGGGCCGTGCGGTCCATCAAAGTAGAGGAAACAGTGATGTCCTTTAATACACTGCATTCTACAATGTGCAGGAAAGTTTGGCGGGAGGGGAGAGATAAAGAGGAGAGAAATGACATACAGAACCCGCCAAGTAGTTGAAGTGTGGGGAGGGGGGGGGAGGTGGGGACACTGGTGATGGGAGATGGGTTCGGGTGGAGGGATGGGTGTTGGAACACTGTAGAACCAAAACTCTACATGAGCATCTTGCAATTGTATGTCTAAAAGTGATGTAATAAAATTTGGGAAAAGTAAAAATAAAAAGAACCTGCCATAGAGGCAGGCTAGGGAGGGGATGAAATTGGGGACCCTCGTGGTGGAAAATGGGCACTTGATGGAGGGATGGATGCTGGAACACTGTATGACTGAAACCCAAATATGAACATCTTTGTAATTGTATATCTCATAGTGGTACAATAAAATAAAATAAAAAACAAACAAATAAAAAATAAAATAAAATTCACCTTCTGTCCTTTCCTCCAGATACTTCACTCTCCTTCCCTATCCAGACTAGTTCCCATCTGCACTTTGGGGCTATCATTTATAAAGAGCTGCAGTTTCCTTCCAGCTGACACTGCCCGCCCAGCCCATTTGCCAGCACTGGCTTTACCGGAGTTAATTTAGCTTGTCAGTGAGGGAAGGGCTGATAAGCAGTAAGCCAGAGAGCCAAGGAATGAGGGACTACGAACAAACAATTACTTGAATAATTCAGTCTGTTGTGTGGTAATAGGCTACAAAATAAATAGCACAACACATAAACGCTGCGTTTCATTATTTATGCACTCCAGAAACTGAAGTTTAATTAAGTCACACTTGAGACTTCCAGGCGATTAAGGAGCCACCTCCTCCCGGGAGGGGTGAGGGCTCTCTTCCCTCACAGCCTCCTTGGTCATCTGAGCATCACTGTTCATATGCGCTAGGGGATGGCTTCAGCCAGGACAAGGGAGACAACAATTTTTCCAAACTGTGATTCCCACATCCCATTACGATACAGTGCCACCATTGCTAACTTAAAAAAAAATAAAGTTTTTCATCATTCTCCTTGTGGTAATCATAAACTGTGGTATTGGTGTGCTTGATACAGCCTTGCTGGAATACAATTAGTTACACAACCTTTGCCACTCTAGAATTCAGGAACATTTTCAACACCCCAGTGATACCACAATGGACCCCGAACATTGCTGGGAATGACTCCCAAACAAATCACTGTCTTCCCGTTCATCTTCAATTTGCTCGGCGGGCACCAGTAACATCTCCATATGACCTGTCTCATGCAAGTAGAGCCCAAGAGCACCTGCTTGCTCCAGGAACATAAAGAGCCTCAAACAATTCCATCAGGTCATGGGAATGAGGTCTATAATTATTACTGGTCCAGAGTCTCTCAGACATGGGGCAGAGCTGTTCCTTGCTCTCCCTGTGCACAGCCGTTCATGAGGCAGTCGGGAGGCATGGCGGGTTCTAGCCCTGGCCCACCACCTAGGCAGAGCCTCACAACAAGCCAGACCACCACCCTCACTCCACAGGTGCCACCATTTTCCACATTTGGACTTCCCTCTCGTCAGAACTCCACCCAGCAGACCAACCCATCACAGCCCGGATCATCGACACCCACCCTGCAGCAGCTTTTTCCTCAATCCGGCCAGGTATGCTGGTCCAGAGTCTCTCAGACATGGAGCAGAGCTGTTCCGTGCTCTCCCCTGTGCACAGCCGTTCATGAGGCAGTCGGGAGGCATGGCGGGTTCTAGCCCCTGGCCCACCACCTCGGCAGAGCCTCACAACAAGCCAGACCACCACCCTCACTCCCACAGGTGCCGCCATTTTCCACATTTGGACTTCCTTCTCGTCAGAACTCCACCCAGCAGACCAGCCCATCACAGCCTGGATCATCGACACCCACTCTGCAGCAGCTTTTTCCTCAATCCGGCCCAGGTATGCTGGTCCAGAGTCTCTCAGACATTGGGCAGAGCTGTTCCTTGCTCTCCCTGTGCACAGCCGTTCATGAGGCAGTCGGGAGGCATGGCGGGTTCTAGCCCTGGCCCACCATCTCGGCAGAGCCTCACAACAAGCCAGACCACCACCCTCACTCCACGGGCGCCGCCATTTTCCACATTTGGACTTCCCTCTCATCAGAACTCCACCCAGCAGACCAGCCCATCACAGCCCAGCTCGCGGCGCAAAGCGGCCACGCGGTTCATCAATAACTGTTTTATTTGGAGGTGTTTAAAAGAGTTTGCCTCCCGCTCGGCAAGCTTGGCAAGCTTCTCGTGTTGTATTTGATATGCCAAATTCCAGTAACAATTACATTAGGTCATTCCCATGACCTAATATAATGGTTTGAGGCTCTTTATGTTCCTGTAGCAAGCCGATGCCCCTGGCTCTACTGGCATGAGACAGGACATATGGAGATATTACTGGTGCCCGCTCTAGCAAATAGATGATCAACGGGAAGATAGTGATCGATCGTGAAGTATTACTGGTATCTGGCATATCAAATACGACGCGTGTAGCTTGCCAGGCTCTGCCGTGTGGGTAGCATACTCTTGTAGTCATCTCGAAATCCAGCATTTAATGATGAACCGTGCGGCCACTTGCGGCGGCGCAAGCCGGGCTGTGATAGGCTGGTCTTCTGGGTGGAGTTCTGACGAGGGGAAATCGGATGTGGAAAATGGAGGTCCTCATGGTGTGCGAGGTCGTCTGGCTTGTTGTGAGGCTCTGCTGTGGTGGCAGCCAGGGCTAGAACCTGCCATCCCTCCCGGGCACCTCATGAGCGGCTGGGCACAGTGAGAGCCAGTAGCAGCTCTGCCCCCATATCTGTCTTTAAAACAGATTAAAGAGGGGCTGGGGGCGATAGTTCAGCAGGTAGAGCGTTTGTCTTTCACGTGGCAGACCTGGGTTTGTTCCCTGCATCAATATGGTTCCCTAAGCATTGCCAGGAGTAATTCCTGAGTGCAGAGCCAGGAACAACCCCCTGAGCATCGCAGGGTCTGACCCGAAAACAAAACAAAACAAAACAAAACAAAACAAAACAAAAAACCCTCTGTATCCATTGACTACTCACCTATGTCTCTATGGCTTGCCCTATGCTGGAGGTCTCATATACATGTAAATCGTGTGATCTTTCTATTTTCAGAAGGTACAAGTTACTGGTTTTTTGGTTTTTGTTTTGTTTGGTGGTGCTCAGGAGCTTATTACTGGTGGGCTCTGGGAACCATAAGTGGTGCTGGGGATGAAACCCAGGTTGGTCACATGCAAGACAAGCACCCTACCCTCTGTATTAGCTCACCAGCCCTCAAGTTACTGATTTTAAAGTTCATAATACCATAGGAATACGCATTAGTCCTTCATTCCTAAAAAGAATAAGGATGATAATTATTCACTATAACAATATTCAATTGTGTGACTATGCCACATTTTATTGATCCATTTTATAAAGTTATAGGATATTTGGGCTGGTATTGTGGGCTGTTATGAATAAAGCTACCTTGAAATTTTGTGTACATATTTTGTATGGACATATATTTTTACTTCCCTTGGGTCTGTAAATGGCATAGAATTTCTCGGTTGGTGGCATTTCTATACTGAATATTTTGAGAAACCTGCCAAATTATTTTCTTTTTTTTTTCAAAGTGGCAGCACCATTTCATAGCCTCACCAGCAATGTATGAGGCTTTGAGGTTTGCCACATTAAGTTTTGATTTGTTGGTTTGTTTTGTGATGTCAGGGGTTGGACCCCGGGTCTCCTGCATGCAAGGATGCAAGGCATGCTCTCAGTGCTGCCTTCCCAGCTGTTTCTAGTGTTATCTCACAGTGGCACTCAGGAGGCTCAGGGCCACACCCTCATGCAGCTGGGGTGCCAGGGATCAAATGTGGGTTAGCTACTTGCAAGGCAAGTACCCTACCTGCTGTCCTATTGCTCCAGCCCACATCACTGATTTCTAGCTCGCGATTCTCATGTGCTGAGGTTTCAACTTCAGGGCTGTGGTCTTCAGATAAAAGGGATTACTCGGTATCATTAGAAAGGAATTAAGGAGCACTTAACTTTCGGGGCATACATGTTACATGTAGGCGGCCGGGTACATGACCCAATACTGCATGTTCTCTCAAGACTGCTGGGAGTGATCCCAAGTACAGAGCTGAGAGTAGTCCCTGAGCACCACCAGGTAAGCCCTGGCCAAACAGGCCCGTCTACGTCATTTCCCAAAGACCATTAAGGAACTTACAAACATAAAGGGAGAGAAAAGGATGACCCCAGCTCTTTCCATCCTACTACACCTCTGGCCCATAAGAAATGTTTGATTTTTATTATTTTTTTAAAATTTGTTGAATCTCCATGAATTACAATGTTACTAAGTAATTCATGGATGAAATCAGATGTACAATGTTCCAACACCAACTCCGTCACCAGTAACTCTGTCCACTTCCCTCCATCAATGTCCTCTGTGCCCCATCCCACCCCCGTCGCCTCATCACCCAGTCTTCCTTCACAGCAGACCTTTTTTCTTTTTTCCTATTAGGCACCATTGTTTAAATACTTTGTCAAAAATGAACAAACAAAAACCAGAAAGATGGGTAGAAATCCTGTCCACATCTGGGACTGAAGCTTCAGGATAGTTTGAGCCAGTAAATCCCTTTTATAAAAAAGTAAAAGCAGATGATGATCTGGGATCTGGGATTCTATCCCAAACAACAGAAAGAATTTTTGGCCTAGCAAGTAACAGTAGAAATCCTGGATCCTGGGCTGGTACAAAGATGCAGTAAATAACATTCATTCATTCATTCATTCATTCATTCATTCATTCATTTTCTTTTTGCTTTCCGGGTCACACCCATCAGTGCACAGGGTTACTCCTGGCTCTGCACTCAGGAATTACTCCTGGTGGTGCTCGGAGAACCATATGGGATGCTGAGGATCGAACTCAGATCGGCTGCATGCAAGGCAAATGCCCTGTCCACTGTACTACAAGACACAGCAGCCATCATTATGAAATATTATTTGAGGAATCAGGAGGTAGTTTACAAGGTCAAGGCTTTGCATGCAGGAGCCGTGAGACCAGGCTCCTAGCACCTCATGATCCCCTGAGCACAGTCAGGAGTTACCTCTGAGCACTTATCAGAGAGTATCCCCAAAACACTGAATGGTGACCCGGAAAGTAAAAAATAAATTGAAATGCATCTGGAAGCCTTTTTCTCTAAATATTTTATATCTGTGTCAACAAAAAGCCAGACAAGGGGAGCAGAAAGTTCTTTTTTTTTTTTTTTTGGTCTTTGAGGCCACATGATGGTATTTAAGGCTTATTCTTGGCTTTCTGCCCAGGCATCAATTTTCGAGGGGCTCAGGGGGACCATATGGAATATTGAGATCAAACCGGGGTCAGCCACACCCACGTCCCACACCACCACCATGTAAATGACCCAGCTTCACAATGATCATCGCAGAAGCGGTGCCAAGCCAAGCTGATGAAACTCATGGGGACAACGGCGGTCGGCCTGAAAACTCTAAGGGCCCCTTGGAGGAGGAATGAGCCAAGAATCGTCCCAGTTCTACAGATGTGCAGCTGTGCAACACCTCCAGATTCCACCGTACTGACAGCCCAGTCACAGCAAATTGGACGGAAAGAGCGTGGAAGCCAACAAGCTCAAGAAGCAAAACAATAATGCAGAAGGCAGACAATGATCTTAATAACTCTATTATGAGATATAACAATTTTCACAAACTTTCTTTTACTGAACTTTTTTTTTTATAACTCAACCTACCATTTTGTGGTAACAAGTAATATAAAATTAATTATTTTGTGCCTGCCAAGGGGCAGGCGTGAGGTGAGTGGGAAACTGGGGATATTGGAAGAGGGAGGTCATAGCAGTAGTGGAATTAGTGTTGGAAGACAGAATGCCTGAAACAACCATATTATCAACAACTTTGTAAACCATCTTGTTTAAATAAATTAAAAAAATTGAAAATCGAAAAGTCTCCATTGTTATGTTAATAGAGTATATTTAAGAACTCTCAGGAAACTGGTCATTTAGTAAGTTTTGCGAATGAACTAAAACCCAGGACGGATTCATGAGGAACAGTAACAGATTGCTGGTGGGCCCAGAGCTCAGGAGAGAACTTGGGCTGATTCTGAAGCCAGGTCTTGTAGGACTCCCCCCACCCACCTCACTCACATCACAACTCTCAATCTCTACATGGGCAGTGTCAGAATGTAGCTGAACTGCTCAAGTGACGCCCCTGAGCACCGCAAGGAGCAGCTTGTGGAGGTGTAGGGAGGCACTGGCCCCCTCTTCACACACGTTGGAACTAGTGATCCCCTGCAGACAGAGATGGCTGCATACAGAAACATTGATCACTTGAATCACTTGAATCCCGTTATTCATCGATTTGCTCGAGCGGGCGCCAGTAACATTTCCATTGGACCCTATCATGTGCCAATGTAGCCCAATGGCATCTGGTTGATTCAGGAATATGAAGAGCCTCAAACCGTTCCTTCAGGGTCTTTACAAGGAAGTCTGACCATCTTGTAGGTGGGCGGCCACGTGATCTTTTGACATCCCGTGGGATCCAGTCGGTAATGGCTCTAGTCCAGCGGTTGTCTCCAAATCGCATTACATGTCCAGCCCATCTGATTTTCGATGCCTTGGCAAACGAGACAGCGTCCCTGATTCTGGAATAGCGACGGAGGTCAGAACTCCGGATTCCTTCTCTCACTTGAGTGAGACGTGATATTCCAAGCATAGCTCTTTCGATGCCTCTCTGGGGAGACCTGAATAGCATTCTCATCCTGCTTTCGTAGGGCCCAGGTCTCTGAGGCGTATGTTAATGCACGGAGAACGGTGGAGTCGAAGAGATGTGCCCGGAGCCGGAGGTTCTTTGTCCTTTTAGCTATTTCTTCGATGCCTTTGAAGGCATTCCATGCCGCTCTCTTCCTCCTGCGCAGCTCAGGTTTTAGGTCGTTCATCATGTTGACTTCTCGACCTAGGTACACATAACTGCTGCATTCAGAGATGTTTGTTCCATTGAGAGTGAATGGGGCCTCTGGAACTAGTTCATTTCTCATGAACATAGTTTTCTTCAGATTCAGCTGTAGACCTACCTTTCCACATTCTCGGTCAATGTCAGCCAGCATTTGTGCCGCTTGGCTAATGTTTGGTGTTATTAGGAACGATGTCATCAGCGAAGCGGAGGTGGTGTAGTTGCCGACCATCTATCTTCACTCCCATTCCTTCCCATTCTAATTGTCTCATGATGTTCTCGAGGGTGGCACTGAAGAGTTTTGGTGAGATGGTATCACCCTGTCGAACCCCTCTTTTGACATCAATGATCACTTCTTTGTAGAATGGTGAGATCCTGGTGGTGAATCCGTAATGCAGCTCACGAAGGATCTTGATGTATTGGGTTTGAACACCCTGTTTGACTAGGAAATGTTTCTGCTTGTCAGAAACATTAGAGCAACGTAAATATCCAGGGAGGCAGGACACACATCCATCGTTTACTTAAAGGAAATCTGAAAACCATCCGAAAACAATTAAAACCTGAATTCAAAATGAAAAACAAGCAAGCTCTCCAGAGCAGTTAGTTGAGATTGCAGAGAACCGTTATATCCTTAAGATAACATTCTGGCTAAACCCTTAATCAGAAATCTAGGCTTAGATTTACAGATACAAAAGACTGTGCCTACGGGGCCCAGGAGGAAGTGGACTGATTATTCTGGCCCCACCACTTTCTAAAGTGTGGTTCCCGGGGCCAGAGTGACAGTCTAACGGGTAGGGTGTTTGCCTTGCACACAGATGACCTGGGTTTGATTCCCTGGCAACCCATATGGTCCCGGAGCACCGCCTGGAGTAATTCCTGAGTGCAGAGCCTGAGGGAGTGTGGGAGGTTGGGTGGGTGTATGGGTGGGTGGGTGTATGGGTGGGTGGGAGGGTGGGTGGATGGATGGATAATCTAGATAGATAGAATGTGCTTGTCCGTTCTTTTTCTTCCTAACAGTCCCTTTCTGGGTTGGAGAGATAGTACAGTGGGTAGGGTGCTTGCCTTGCACATGGCTCACCCTGATTGGATCCCCAGCATCCCATATGATCCCCTGAACACTGCCTAGAGCCTTGGAGTAACCTCTGATCACTATTGGATGTGGCTGCCCTCAACATAAAAATAAATAAAAGCCCCTTTCTATGACCATGTAGACAATACGGCAGCTTTGAACATGGGAGTCCACCACCTTTCAACCAGCCAGCATGGTGCCAATAAAGCTCTTTCTCCAACCTCTTACCTTGTCTCTAAACTTACTGACCCTTTAAAGGAGGGTCAGTAAGTTTGTTCTACCCCAGTAGGAACAAGCATGTATAGTACCCAGATTCCCCCACCCCCATATCCAAGATGTTAACCCAGGGCCCACACGAGAGGCATCTTCTTGCCTCTGGGCCACCTCTAAGACACCTTAGAGCTCATATCCCAGTAAGAGGAATTACGGCTCCTGAAAGAAACGTATGATCCTAGAACTAGAGGCAGAAATGTATGCACTGGACCTACCACAGCCTGCAATGCCACAGAGTAGAAAAAAGTGGCCAACATAACAAGTATTAAAACAAAATGTCGAGATGGGGTTATATCAAAGGAACATAGAACCAAAAGGCACAATTTCCATAAGAACAGAAAGTCTACTTGATCACTAAAACAAAGCAATTCATATCTACAGGTTTGTACTGACAGAACCACTGAACACATGAACAAATAGAGCAAAGGAACAAATCCCCCCGTGGAAGGGTGGCGAATACTTTCTATAGACATGCCGGTTTTGGAGGGCTAGCCCAACTCTGGGCTTGATTGGGGTGGATTAAACATAGTATGGACAGGCACAAAGAGCACCTGACAGTAATAAAGCTGAAAATGCTCCTGCAGCTGGGAGACCAAGGTCAGTGTTGGCAGCCACAGAGCATGGTGGCAGGACAGTGCTTGATAGAATGTGAAGAAAGTGACTTTATACTTCTGTGCCCTTCCTCGCTACCATCCAAAGTCCCAATGAGAAACAGTAGGGGACAGTCTAGCTGTGGGACCTCCTACAAGTAACCTTGCCACTGCTCTTCAAACTCTCGAGAACATCAACGATTGGCGACCAAGGAAAGCCTGAAAACTGCCACAGACAGAAGTTGTTAAAGGAAGTAAAACATGTAAATATGGGTGGGGCATTTGATTTGCAAGTGGCTGACCGTAGTTCAATGCCTGCCACCACCACCCCATCAGCATTCCATGTGTCCCCCCAACACCACCAGGAGTGACTGCTGACTGCAGAGCCAGGAATAACCCCTGGGCACCCCACCTAAAGCAATTAAAACCTATGCTTTAGGTGGGGCTCTGAGAACTCAGATGTATATCTATGCATCCCCCCACACCCCTAACACAACAACAACAACTAAGTGTAATGTGATGAGCTAGAGAGGGCCTGGAACAATAAAAGGACATTAAGGAAAAACAAAGAAGAAATCTAATTACCTGAGGCATTAGTAATAATGTGCCATACCAGCTCATTTGCATTAACAAATGTCTTCTATTAGTGCAAAACTGCACTAAGAGGAATCTGGGTGCAGGTTATGTAGAAATCCTGGACTACTTTCTCAATTTTTCAATGAATTTACAACTTTGAGAAAAGAGAAAATCTACATCAAAACTGAGTCAACAGTAGTGTAAGCATCATCCCAAATAATAATTTAAATTTTGAAAATGCGTTTGCTAATGAAGTGGGTGGTAATAAAACTATCAAAAAATTCTGGGCTGGAGCAATAGAGACAGTGTGTAGGGCATTTGTCTTGTGTGTGGCTGACCTGGGTTGGATCCCCAGCATCCCATATGGTCGCCCCGAGCACTGCCAGGAGTAATTCCTGAGTGCAGAGCCAGGAGTAATCCTAAGCATTGCCAGAAGTGACCCAAAAAGTTCACTTGATCACTTGAATCCAGTTATTCATCAATTTGCTCGAGCGGGCGCCAGTAATATTTCCATTGGACCCTATCACGTGCCAATGTAGCCCAATAGCATCTGGTTGATTCAGGAATATGAAGAGCCTCAAACTGTTCCTTCAGGGTCTTTACAAAGGAAGTCTGACCATCTTGTCGGTGGGCGGCCACATGATCTTTTGACATCCCGTGGGATCCAGTCGGTAATGGCTCTAGTCCAGCGGTTGTCTCCAAATCGCATTACATGTCCAGCCCATCTGATTTTTCGATGCCTTGGCAAACGAGACAGCGTCCCTGATTCTGGAATAGCGACGGAGGTCAGAACTCCAGATTCCTTCTCTCACTTGAGTGAGGCGTGATATTCCAAGCATAGCTCTTTCCATTCCTCTCTGGGAGACCTGAATAGCATTCTCATCCTGCTTTCGTAGGGCCCAGGTCTCTGAGGCGTATGTTAATGCAGGGAGAACGGTGGAGTCAAAGAGATGTGCCCGGAGCCAGAGGTTCTTTTGTCCTTTTAGCTATTTCTTCGATGCCTTTGAAGGCATTCCATGCCGCTCTCTTCCCTCCTGCGCAGCTCAGGTTTTAGGTCATTCATCATGTTGATTTCTCAACCTAGGTACACATAACTGCTGCATTCAGAGATGTTTGTTCCATTGAGAGTGAATGGGGCCTCAGGAACTAGTTCATTTTTCATGAACATAGTTTTGTTGAGATTCAGCTGTAGACCTATCTTTCCACATTCTCGGTCGAAGTCAGCCAGCATTTGTGCTGCTTGGCTAATGTTTGGTGTTATTAGAACGATGTCATCAGCGAAGCAGAGGTGGTGTAGTTGCCGACCATCTATCTTCATTCCCATTCTTTCCCATTCTAATTGTCGCATGATGTTCTCGAGGCTGGCACTGAATAGTTTTGGTGAAATGGTATCACCCTGTCGAACCCCTCTTTTCACATTAATGATCACTTCTTTGTAGAATGGTGAGATCCTGGTGGTGAATCCGTAATAGAGCTCAGGAAGGATCTTGATGTATTGGGTTTGAACACCCTGTTTGGCTAGGGCTTCGATGACTGCTTCAGTCTCTACAGAATCAAAGGCTTTCTGTAAATCAATGAACGTGAGACAGAGAGGCATCTTGTACTCCCTACAAACCTCCATGAGCTTGGTTACTGTGTGGATATGGTCAATTGTGCTGAATCCTTTCCGGAAGCCTGCTTGCTCGCATGGTTGTCCTTCATCTAGAGTTCTGCTAATCCTGTTCAGGATGACTCGTGTAAACAGCTTGTAGATGACAGACAACAGGCAGATGGGGCGATAGTTGCTGATGTCGTGAATGTCTCCCTTCTTGAACAGTAGAACTGTCCTGCTTGTTTTCCATTGGGAGGACACCTTGCATTCGGACAGGTAGCGTGTGAAGAGCCGAGCTAGTGTATTGATGAGTACCCGGCGGCAGATTCTTCAGGTGTTCGGCCCTGACTTTGTCTGGGCCTGGTGCTGTTCAGGTGTTCAGCTCTGACTTTGTCTGGGCCTGGTGTTGTCTGATAAAATTTCATGGCCATCCTAGGCTGCCAAAACGAAGAAGGACTAAAATGACTGTCTGTACTTTCAATGCACGTCACGCTGGCATCGGAAGCATATATTGAAGATCTGATGCTGCAAGCGCAAAGATCAAGTACGACATCATTGGTCTGACTGAGACAAGGAGGTGTCTGTTGCATCATGCTGTATTTGACACCGGAGAAGAATTGTTCCTTGGAACATGTGACGAAAAGAGGCATCAGTGGCGTTGGGCGTCCTTGTCAACACGAACATGGCCATAAACATTGATTCATTTGAATGCCTAACAAACCGAATAGGACGATTACACTTGAAGAGATGTGGCCCACCGCCAGCAATTTCTATCTTCATTGTCTACGCTCCAACATCCACATACAAAGAAGATGAAATTGAGAAATTCTACATGGAATTGGAGGAATTCTATAAAAAAGATCACACTTTCTACAAGATCATAGTCGGTGATTTTAATGCCAAGATAAGACCAAGAAGATCGGCTGAAGAACTCCACATCGGGACCCATGGCCTAGAATGGAGCGAACAGGGTGAGAGACTATCTGAGTTCATCATGTCCACCAAGACCATTCATGGGAACTCACAGTTCCAGAAAGCTGAAGCGAAACATTGGACATGGGAATCTCCTGGTGGACAGTTCCACAATGGAATTGTCCACATCATCTTCAATCGACGGTTTTGTCTGACCGATGTAGCTGTCATCCCCAAATTCCAAACAGGATCAGACCACCGTCTCCTTCGGTACAAAATTCTACTTCCCGCAGTGGGGAGAAAAGGCTGCAAAGTTTAAGAAGAGAACTCCCAGAGCGACCACCAACTGGGAACTCTTTGGCATCATTGCAGCAACATGGGAAGATACCATCATTGACGACATTGATGAAGAATACAACCGACTGGTTCCAGCACCTCCATGATTGTGTGAAGGATGCCGAGAGAAAGACACAAAAGAACGCCTGTCTTCAGAAACTCTCGGAGCTCATTCGCCAACGTGGCAGCGCGAGCCTCAGGAGACCAAATGCTAACGTCCAAGCTTGCTAACCGGTGCAGAGAAGCAATAAAAGAAGACCTCAAAGACAGAAGAGCAGAAATACTGGAAGCTGCAGCAGAAGCTGGGAAAAGTATTCTCACTGCCCGCCCGTCCTTTGCCAACTTAAGACCAAGATGACTGCCCTCCGATGCCCTGATGGATCTATCACATCTTCCAGAAAGGCAATGGAGAAGATTATCCATGACTTCTACTCAACTCTTTGATAGCCACATCCACCTGCCCACATACCAAATTCCACAGGATGGATATGTCATTCCCAACGTTCTCCCTTCTGAAATCCGACATGCCATCTCTTCGGTAAAGAAGGGACCCAAAAAGTTAAAAAAAAAAAAGAAAAGAAAAAAGAAAAGTTTAAAAAAAATTCTGTCTTTTAAGGATGTTGCTATTGAAGATCCTTATTTTGAATATACTGAAATAATAAGTAATTTAGTAAATAATCTCATTAAGTGCTGGTATACGGTGGGTTTCATTCAACAAGTATTGAATTTATTCAATATTTATTGTATTAATATATTTAGTTATGATTAAAACCTTACCACAAGATCATCTGAGTTCTAGGAGCCATGGCACAATGAATAAGACATTCAGTATACATGAAGTGATGAAGAGAAAATCAGATACAATTTTTTATAACACTGAATGCTATTTTAAAAACAGGGCTAAAAAAAAATAAAAATAAAAAAAAATGGGGGCCGAGCGATAACCTAGCAGGTAGGGCGTTTGCCTTGCACTGCGGCTGGCCTCTGCCGACCTTGGTTCGATCCCCGGCATCCCATATGGTCCCCAGCACCGCCAGGAGTAATTCCCTGAGTGCAGAGCCAGGAGTAGCTCCTGAGCGTCGCCGGTGTGACCCAAAAAAGCAAAAAAAAATAAAATAAAATAAAAAAATAAATAAAAACAGGGCTGAGGAGATGGCCCCACAGTGGAGCACAAGCTTCACAGGCAGGAGTCTGGGGATCAATCCCCAGCACCACATGATTTCGTGGAGTACCACCAGAAGCAATCTCCAAGCACTGGGCTGAGAGTAGCCCAAGAGACTTCCAAGAATAGCCCTCAACCAAACAAAACTCACACCAGTAAACAGGCTAAGAAGGTAAAAATGATGACAAAATTCTGTTTTCCTAGGGCAACCAGAAAGATCCCTATAAGGAGAAAATATAGGGCCCAAAAGAACAAGGGAGGCTGGGGCCAGAGAGATAGTGTAGTGGTTAAGGCATTAGCTTTGTACTCGGTCAACCATGGTTTAATTCTCTGCTCTGCATATAGCTCCCTGAGCACCACCAGGAGTGGTCCCTGAGCAAAGAGCCAGGAGTAAGCCCTGGGAACCATTGGTCCCCAACCCACCTACACTCCCATTAAAAAAGCAAGATGGGAGCAAACTAACCAAGGATGTGAGCAAATAATTAAGTCAGAGAACCCAAAGGGCTGAGAACAGACAAGTACAAACTAAGAAAATGAATTTGATTCTCAGTGTGAAGGGAAGTCAGTCTGATGCGTTCAGTCGAGTGACCTGATTCATCTACAGAGGGAAGAGGATGCTACAGCTGTACGGGAGGATGAGCTGTAAAGGACAAGGTGCACAAACCAGCAGCAGAAACCAGCTATTGCCCAATTAGGCTGTCAGGAGCACAGGAGCAACCAGAGACGCAGCGGAAATGGTGGGAGTGGGAAACCCCAAAACCCAGTAGTTTCTACGTGATTGGGCATGTGTGGACGGTGTGAGAAGGAATTCATGGGCTCATCAACAAAAAATGAAGTGTAAGTAGAATTAGGACCCACAGTAACATAATGGCAATGATGGTCCCCAGATCTAGAGGCCTTGAACAAGCTTGGGACGACCAGCTAATTACAGGATAGCACCAAAGCTGTCATTTTTCTACATAACAGCATTTCTCTTAAAGGGGCTGGCTCTCCTTTATTCAGACTTGAAGGGCTAGGAAAGGACTGCTTCTCAGAGCTCAAGAAGGCAAGTGCAGAAAACGGTGAATTCATTTTTCTTTTTTTTATGGGGGGGGGTGGTCACATCTAGCAGTTCTCACATGTTATTTCTGGCTCTGGGCTCAAGGATCACTCCTGGAGGTCTGGGAGACCATATGGGCAACTCGAGATCACATCACGGCTGGGTTGGCCATGCGCTACCCGCCACACTATGGATCAGGCCCTAAAGACAGTGTCTCTTTAGGAACAGTTATGTACCCTGCTTCTGATTGCAGCCGGTGGCAAGGGTAGCATTTTCTCTATCATTTCACCCTGCCCCCACTTTCAAAGACACCACTGCATAATGAGCATTTGGCCCAGAACACACACACACAAACCCATCTGCTGAGCCGAGACATTAATTCAATGGTCTGAGCAATTGCTTTGCATGCAGGAGGCCCAGGTTTAATCTCTAGCACCACATGATCCCCTGAGCACCACCAAGAGGGACTCCCGAGCACTGAGTTGGGAGTATCCCTGAAGACCATGGGTGTGGCCTCTAAACCAAATATACACATAGACTTGGGACTGGCGCCATAGCACAGCGGGTAGGGCATTTGCCTTGTATGTGGCCAACCGGGGTTTGATCCCTGGCATCTCATATGGTCCCCTGAACACTGCCAGGAGTAATTCCTGAGCGAAGATCCAGGAGTAACCCCTGAGTGTTGACGGTGTGACCCCAAAAAAAGCAAAAAAACAATTATACACACACACACACACACAGATATACACATTTGCTAACAATGGAATAATGACAGAGGAGTACTGCTGTGCTTAGAAATAGCCTCAGCTTCCCTGAGGAGCCATATTTTAAGAGAAGAAAGCAGTGTGGAGGCCAACACAGAAGAGTCCAGTTCAGAAGAGGGCTGAGTCGAGGAAGCGTTCTAGGCGAGGGCCACTAAGTGAACAGGGTTTCGCAAGACAGCATAAAGGGCTACAGCAATAGTCACTGTGGCCACTCTGCAGCTAAACTCGATGATCTCATCACCAAGACCATTAAATGCCAGAGCTGGAAGAGCACTTAGAAAACTTTTTGGATCAATTCACTTCTTGTACAGATGAGGAAATTAAGGTGAAATTAATGAAACAAACAGCATGGAATTAGGGCCCAATGATTTAGACTCAGATGGCAGCGTTGCTATTTGATCACACAGATTGGTAATTATATTACACTGCCTTTTCCATAGAAAGGCTCAGAGAGGAATTTTCAGAAGCAAGTTGGAGTGTCTCAGTCTAACTAAAGCCTATTCCCAAGTAAAGCTTCCCTGCTCGAGTTCTGATCCCCGTGACAAAGCGCCCCTCGGACAGCCTTTCTTCTCAAGCACTGAAAACAAATGATGCAACCCAGCCTAGTTCCCTTTTTCATTTTTTAAAATGTTTTGTTTGGAGCCACACCCAGCATTGCTCAGAGCTTACTCCTCACTCTGCGCTCAGGGATCACTTCTGGCAGATTTAGGCGACCATCTGGAGGTGGTGGGGATCAAACCCAGGGGAGCACCCCACCCACTGTACTAGACACACACCATGTTTGCTAAAGATGGGGTAAAAGACAGGAGGACCCTTGTGCTCAGAATCAGCCTCGGCCTCGCGTGGAGGGTCCTGGTTCCCTTTTGATATGGCTGCCAGGGAGCTTAGAGCTAAATTTAACACTTACTCCTCGTATCAACAGTGACAGCGCTGGGGACACACAGCACTTAGTTCCCCCTCCTCTGTAGGACTTTCCATTTTTTTCAAAGAAGTATTTCAATGACCTTATTGTATATGGGTCTCCTTTGAAACGACTCCCAAAATTTTTTTTTTTTTTTTGAAGTCAGCCTGGTAGAAATCACCAATAAGCCCAGAGGGAGAAGGCACGTTTCATTGCTCTCAGGCACCGAGACTCGCTTCTTGGCCTATGACATCCCCTTCAGAAGTCACCCGAAAAGCTCAGACCTTCCCCTCCTGGCTTTTCCCCTCTGATGCCAGCGCCAGAGAGGCCACCGCAGAACGGGCTGCATACAAATGAGTAGTTAGAAAATTGTAGGGTCAGCCTGCTCACGAGGCAAGTCCCTGGAAACTTCTCTGAAATGAAAACAAGATGTGGAAGGAGTGTGCAGGGTTTCCTGTGCTGACGGGGCAGACCTTGACTTACTAGAGCCCCGGTGGGGAGTCACAGATGGTCAGCAGGTGGTGGGCTCGCCCCATCCAACACCCTACTTTCTGCTGACTCAGCCATAAGCCTGAGTCTCCCCCAGACTGGGAAATGAGATCATAGAGTCTCTATTGGAGTCAAGCCATGTGAAGAGATTAAAGCGCAGGGGAGGAGGGGGTGGGGTGCGGGCGGGGTGTATTTTTATTTCTTTCTTTGAAAACATAAGGCTTAATTTTTTCCTCCCCTAAAATGAAATTCCTCCTAAACCACAAAAACTTAGCCCAGGAGGGGATTAGGGAAAACGATGTAGGGGGTCCAGGCATCGGGTTGCCCGTCTCTCTCTTGCCCTGGAAGCATCTGTGCAGGTAGGAAAACTACTTAAACATCTCCCCTGCAAACCAGCGTCTTGAGGACACTTATATTTATGCATTTGAGTCGGAGCCTTCCTGTCACCTTTATTTTCCACACTTTCCTGAGTTTCAAAATGTTCTTTACTTCTATGATACTGGCCATAATTTCTGTGATCATCTACCAGATATGTTCAAAAGAAAAATGGCTTGAAGAGGCTCTGCTGCCGCTCCCAGACAGGCCTTCCCCAGATATCCATTTGAATTCTGTTCATGATTTCTTTCCAGTCAGAGCCAATTTGTTCAGAGGGAAACAAGGAAACACTGCCCCAATGCTACCTACACCTTGAAGAATGAGACAGTTCGAAAAGCCTGAGATAGATTTTTTTCTTTAGGGCGGGAAAAATATATCTCAAGCGAAACTGCAAAAAATGCAGGCAAGACTAGAACAACATCAACATAAAGATCCGAGCTGCCTGGATCTCCGTCTGCCTCAGGTCTACCTGTGGACAGATGGTAAAACTTTAGGCAGTACTGAACTCACCTGGAAAACTGGGACAAAATTTGGAATGTATCACACACTCCAGGACAGTTTATTTAAAACCCATAAAACACAGATCACCAATCCTCACACCCAAAGTCAGTTTCTGAGCTGGCAGAGGAGAGGGCTGGCCAGGAAATACACATTTGCAAGGGGATACCAGGTTCAAATTTCACTCTCCAGAGTCCCACCATCAAAGAGTTATGGTGTGATGGCATGATTAACCTAAGTAAAGGAATGGCAGGAGTCTTTTCAAGTCCGGCCTAGGTATGCTGATCCAGAGACTCACAGACATGGGGCAGAGCTGCTACTGGCTCTCCCTGTGCCCAGTCGCTCATGAGGCGCCCAGGAGGATGGCGGGTTCTAGCCCTGGCCTGCCACCCCAGCAGAGCCTCGCAACAAGCCAGACTGACTCCCCATGCCATGAGAGCCATGAGGGGTGGAAGAAGGAAATTGGGGACATTGGTGGTGGAAAATGTGCACTGGCGAAGGGACAGGTGTTGGAACACAGTATGAAACCCAATCATGAACAACTTTGTAACTGTTTATCTCACAATGATTAAATCCATCAATAAATGCTGGATTTAGAGGTGACTACAAGAGTATGCCACCCGCACAGCAGAGCCTGGCAAGCTACCCGTGTCGTATTTGATATGCCAAATACCAGTAACAATTATAGACCTCATTCCCATGACCTGATGGAATGGGTTGGGGGGCTCTTTATGTTCCTGGAGCCAGCAGATGCCCTTGGGCTACACTAGCATAACAGGACATATGGAGATGTTACTGGTGCCCGCTCGAGCATATCAATGATGAACGGGAAGACAGTGACAGTGACAGTGAAAGGAAGGGCTAACAACTGCCGCTGGGAGCATCCTGCCCAAGAAAGGTTAGCTGTGTCCTGTGCCACTTACTCTTTAAGAAGTTGCTGCGCCAATTTACAAGCCGGTAAACTTATAGTTGAAATGTAATATAACCCGTAATAAGACTTTTGGGGGAAATCTGCGTAAGAACATAAGAAAGCTATTGTTTTGCTTTTTGTTTTGAGACTCAGAGATGTTCAGATATCCCAGGCTCTGAGCTCAGGAGTCAGCCTTGGTAGTGCTGGTGGGCAGAGGGCCAGAAGCTGAGCTGAGGATAGAATCAGGAGCAGCAGTTGTAGTGGGCGCAAGGCATGTGCCTTACCTCCAACTCCTCTCTGGCCCTGAAAATACATCATGAGCCGTGGACGCTTCTAAATATCTAAAGCTATTTTAGGGATCTCTGGGTTCCTCCTGATAAAATTTGTCAGTACCCATCTGAAGGTGAATTTTGAGACAGAAAGAAAAACAAGAGACTCCAGCTATTTGCTAAGGTTTTGTTTTCTCCCTTAGTTACAGTAAAAGCGCCCCAAACAGATTTAATCATTATGTCAAAATGAATTCTTCAGCTCATTTTAAGTAAGGAAGGAGCCACTAAAGGAGAATGTTGCAAAAGGCAGTTAGAAATAACCCACGGCTGAGAAAGGCAGAGGAAACCGGCCGGTACCGGAGCGGAGCGGACGAGTGGTTAACAAGCTCTCCACAACAAAGGGAAAAGAAGGCCAAACCTGAGGGCTTTCGCGCAAGCCTAAAGCCAAGAGCTGGAAGGTACAGCGTTACGTTTTGCGCAGACAAAGGAAATGTCAAACATAAACTGGAGGGCTCAGATGTTTGCCTGGTGGGTCTTTTCAACCACTCCACAGTTTGAAACAGTGTAAGGACTTCGGAACCACAGCTGGCGCTCAGCCGCAACTTTACGGTACCTCAC
This sequence comes from Cryptotis parvus, assembly GCA_021461705.1. NCBI lineage: Eukaryota > Metazoa > Chordata > Mammalia > Eulipotyphla > Soricidae > Cryptotis > Cryptotis parvus. Next base: position 7,011 of record JAJIBD010004788.1, on the reverse strand, counting down.
TACACTCTTCCAAGGAGATTAAAAAAAAAAACACTTTTAAATAAATTTAGGTTCTGAGTTACTCCTCTGTTCCTATCCCAGCAAAAGCTGGAGTTTGTGTGCCAGACAGCCAGTTCTTGATAAACATCCAACTTTCCCTACTACTCAACCAGATCGAGGTTTTATGGTAAAAATTCTCCAGTGAAACATGAGAATTTGATAAAGCATTCCCTGCACAGTGATGGCTTTTGAAAATTTAAACAAAGGGCGTATGTTTTTAAGAAAGCAAAAATATGCCTTGAGGGTTTTTTTTTTTTTTTTAAGCAATACATAAACCACTTTCTTGGCTACTTAAAAGCTGGGGGTGTTGGGGGAGGTAGGTGATCAGCAATGAGCCGCGACACGGAGTTGATTCCTCAATTTCCAGACGGCGAACAAACAGAAGTGGGCTGCCCGCGGGTGAAGTTGCGGTCGGTACCCCGGCCCCGGCCCCAAACCTCCCCAGCACCCGGCCGCGGTGGCGGCAGCCAGACGCGTCCCCACCACGGATTCCCGGGCTGCCACGACTCACCTCTCCAACTTCTCCAGGATCGCGGTACTCCGCGGGCGGCTCAGGGGCCGCGGCCAGGGTCGCCCGCGCTGCCGAGTGTCGGGCCAGCCCGGAGGAGGGTGCCGGAGGCCGGACAGGCGCGCGGAAACCGGCGCGCGGTGGCGCTGCGGGGAGGGCGCGGGGCGCGCGGGGGGTGCGGGGACTGGACGCGGCCAGCGCGCAGGGACAGCAGCGTGAGCAGCAGCGCTGCCAGCGCGAGCAGGGAGCAGCGCCGCCGCTTTGCTGCGGAGCCTCATGGTGCGGCGCAGCGGCGGCAGCAGCCCCCGGGCGTCGCGGCTCCACAGCGCATCGCGGCGGGCCGAGGCAACAGATGCAGCGTCGTTCCCTTCGCCCCGCCCGCCGGGACTGGGTCGGGGTGGCCGGCGGGCGGGCAGCGGCTGCGGCGGAGGCGGAGGAGGAAGGGTAGGTAGGGAGGGGGGAAGAGGGGAGGGGTAGGGGAGGGAGGAGGGAGGAGGCGCGGGCTGGGCTTGGAGAGAAACAGCCAGCTCCTACCGTACTGTGTGGAGTAGCCGCCCGTTTGCGTCCGTCTGCCGCTAGGCGCTTTGACTCGGATGGCCCAACCTCAAAACCATTCAGTTTATCCATTTCTCCATCCACCCATCCTTCCATTCATTCATCCGCCCATCTATCCGTCCACCCATTACCCACCCACCCGTCCATCCATGTATTCAGTAATCCATCCATGTACACCTCTCTTCTACCACTCATTCACCCATTCATCCACATACCCGTCCATCCAGCCATCCATCTGTGTAGCCAGTAATCCATCCATCCACACTTCTCTCCTCCCTCTCCTAATCATTCACCAATCCATCCATACATTGGTCCACTCACCACCCACTCATGCAACCATCCACATCCAACCATCCACCCACCCATCCATCCATCCATCCATCCATCCATCCATCCATCCATCCATCCATCCCTTGTATCACTTGTCTTCCCTGTTGATCATCGTGCTCTATTGGGTGCCAGTAACGTCTCCATTTGTTGGGAATCACTGTATCACTGTCTTCGATCACATCATCACAATCACATCATCGATTGGCTGGAGAGGGCACCAGTAACATCTCCATATGTCCTGTCTCATGCTGGTAGAGCCCAAGGGCATCTGCTTGCTCCAGGAACATAAAGAGCCTCAAACCATTCCATCAGGTCATGGGAATGAGGTCTATAATTGTTACTGGTATTTGGCATATCAAATATGACACAGGTAGCTTGCCAGGCTCTGCTGTGTGGGTAGCATACTCTTGTAGTCATCTCTAAATCCAGCATTTATTGATGAACCGTGCGACCTGGGCGCCTCCTGAGCGGCTGGGCACAGGGAGAGCCAGTAGCAGCTCTGCCCCATGTCTGTGAGTCTCCATCCACCATCCATGTATCCAGTAATACATCCCTCCCTCCCCCACTCACCCATTTATTCACACACACAGCCCCCATCCATCCACCCATCTGTCTCTTGTTTACAGCCTCATTCATTCACTTACCCATTCATTCACTTACTCATTCATTCACTTACTCCATGTTGGGAATGAGGTCCATTATTGTTACTGTTTTTGGCATATCGAATACACATGGGTAGCTTGCCAGGCTCTGCCGTGGCTCTGGGTTCATCCCAGGGGGCCCAGTCTTTTTCTATGTCAGACCATCAACCATCCACGGCCCACAGGAGAGCCCTGGGTGAAGACAAGCCTGTCTCCTGTCTGCCACCTGTCGACGCAGCTGGGCACTGCAGCCATCCATCCATATATCCTGTAATCCATCCGTCCACCCCCTCTCCCTCTCTCATCATTTACCCATCCATCCATTCTACCCACTCATCCACCATCCATGTATCCAGTAATACATCCCTCCCTCCTCCCACTCACCCACTCGTTCACACACACACCCCATCCATCCACCCATCTGTCTCTTGTTTACAGCCTCATTCATTCACTTACCCATTCCATCCATTCTTCATTTTGCTTCCTTCCTTTTTCCTACATTTCCCCCATCATTTACTTATCTTCTTGCTATTGATTTTATTGTTATGACTTGGGGGTGTGTGTCACATACATGGTAGGTTGTGGTGCTGACTGGGGGTTATTCTCCTTTAGTGCTGGTGCTCACTCACACACTTGGCTATGATTTGTGGAAGTCATTTGTGGGTGGTGCAAGCAGTGAGTGGCATTGAATGGATTTCTCAGCATTATACTTGCAAGACTGGCACTTTACCCCCAAGTCTTCTCACCCCCATGATTAGTTTTGTGTTTGTTTTGGTTTTGGGGACCACACCTGGCAGTGTTCAGACTCTGTGCTCAAAGATCACACCTGGTGCTCAAGGAATCATTTGGATCAAACCTGGATTGGCCACATTCAAGACAAGTGCCCTGCTGCTGTCCTATCTCTCCAATCCCAAAATAAACTAGTTTCTACCTTTTATCCACACACTTATACCTGTCCATACTGGCTCATACCTTGTGCCAGCCAGCCAGGAGACCTTCATCCTATTTGCCCAGTGCAGAGCCCAGTATATAAATATCTGTTGGATAAAATCAATATGTAGCCTAAGTTATAGAATGAACTTCAACATCTGTAGAGGTCAAGTAAGTTTCACAATTTCATTGCATGCAAAGTAGGAATGACAATACTGCTTTCCATTGGGCCTTTCCTGAGCATTGAATTGAATAATGTGTTCCAGAAGCTAGCACAGTACCTGGATCACACTAAGCACCTAATGAAGGCTCTTTAATAATACAATTCACCATATATACATAAATGCAAATGCTACTTTCTTTACAGTTGTTGGACTGAGAGTCTCTGTTCCTTCCTTGGGGTATTGGCAGAGGCAGCCCTGAGTTCCTTGCTGGGTGTCCTTACTGTCAAAGTAAGCACCCAATAGGGCCAGGGAAAGAATGCAAACAGGAATGAAGTTGTGTCTTTCATACCTATTATCAGAAGGGCCCTCCATTACTTAGCCACTTACTAGAGCCATCATTAAATCCAGTTCACACCAAGGGGAGAGGATTATGCAAGGGCTGAATACTAGGTGACTAGGATCACTGAACATCATTCTTTGTTTGGGGGGACACACCCTGCAATGCTCAGGGACGGTGCCTGGCTCTGCACTCAGGAATTACTCTTGGCGTGCTTGGGGAGCATATGGGATGCTGGTGATTGACCCAGTTTGGTGGTGTGCAAAGGCAAGGCAAGGGCTCTCCCGCTTCAGCCCCTGGACATCATTCTTGAAGGTTGCCCCTCCTGCCTTCTTATATTTAGGTCACCTGTTCTGTAAACTGGACCTCCAGAGTTTAGCTGAAGCTCTCCACTTCTCTCCTGAATTGTTTGTGGTGACTGCTTAAAAGCCAAACCAGGGCGGAGCTATAGTCCAGCAGGTAGGGCATTTGCCTTGCATGCGGCCAACCCGGGTTCCATCCCCAGCATCCCATATGGTCCCCTGAGCACCACCAGGAGTAATTCCTGAGTGCAGAGCCAGGGGTAACCCTGAGCATTGCCAGGTGTGACCAAAAAGAAAAAAAAGCCAAACTGCTGGGCTACTATGGACCTAGTTCCCATTGTATTTCATCGAAATCACTCCTCACGCGGTGTTATGACTATTCTGTGTGAAGGGACAGGAACAATGACCTTCTAATGGAGCTCTTGCTTCTCCCCCCCATCCTTCAACTGAATGGTCTTTGTTGTTGTTATTTTGGCACCAGTGATGCTTAGGGGTTACTCCTGGCTCTGCCCTCAGGTATCACTCTGGAGGTGCTCAGGGGACCATATGGAATCCCAGGATCAAACCCAGGTCAGCCATGTGCAAGGCTAGTGCCCTACCTCTCAACTTTTGGTCTTATCCATCTTTTCATTTTAACCATTCTGGAGGGTGTGTAGTGATATTTTATTGTCATGGTATGACATTTCATTGTCATAGGTATTTCATTGTCATAGGTATGATTTCTGTCCCTCAAGGTGTTGCAGGACGTGGTGCCCAGCTGATGGCTGGTGGCAGACAGGATACAGGCTTGTCTATACTCCTAGGGCTCTGCCCATGGGCCCTGGATGGTTGATGGTCTGACATAGAAAAGACTGGGACCCCTGGGATGAACCCATAGTCACGGCAAAGCCTGGCAATTTACTCATGGTGTATTCAATATGCCAAAAGCAGTAACAATAATGGACCTCATTCCCAACAAATAGAGACGTTACTGGCACCCACCGAGCAAATTGATGAACAACGGGAACACAAGTGACAAGGTATGATTTGAGCTTTTCTTTGGCATAGTGAAGTTAAACATTTTTTGTATACTTATTAGACAACAGGACTTATTTCTATGAAGTATTTGCTTAACTCTTTTGCCCATTTTTTTTCTATTGAGTTGTCTGCTTTTTATTAACTTCATTTCTATTTCTTTTTCCCTTGTCACCTTTCCTGTTGACAAGTTTATCAAAAGGTTGACTAATAACTGTTAATTACCCAGCCACCAAGAATGCACACTTCTGCAGTCTCCATACTAATTTTTTAATTCAGATCACCATTTGCACATTAAAAGATTTTTTTTTTGTTTTTTGCTCTTTGGGTCACACCTAGCAATGCTCAGGACTTGTTCCTGGATCTGCTCTCATGAATCATTCCTGTCAATGCTCTGGGGCCATATGGTATAGTGGAGATCATATCTTGGTCAGTCACGCAAGGCAAACTTCCCACTCACTGTACTATCACTCTGGCCCCACTAAAACGATTTTAGTGCAGCTTGAGAGTTGGCTAATTGCCTTGCACCACTGGATCAGTCCCTAGCACTACATATACACTCACCCAGAATCTACATATACTCACCCAGAGAAAGATTTTGGAAGGCAACTGTGCTAACCACTATACCACCACCATGTTGACTCATCAGAAGTTTTGGTGTAACACCTCACACTGAAGGAAGGCACAATGTATTTACCATTCATTAAGTGCAAAGAGTTTGTTTTTGGGCCATACCTGGATGTGCTCAGGGTTCACTCCTGACTGTGCTCAGGAATAATTCCTGGCAGTCTTGGGGGACCATGTGAGGTGCTGGGGACTGGAATACGTGTCACCTGTGTCAAGGCAAACCCCCTATGAGCTATACTACCTCTCTAGCCTGAGTCCAAAAGATTTTTTTTCATCATTAATTTTAAGTACTGGGTTTAATTAATCAAGAATTTCTTTCATTTTGCTATCAATCCTGGCTGAAATTAATTCCTTCTCCTTACTTTACCAATAAAACCCCAGTAAGCTCTCACATTAAACAGTGTGATCAAGAATTGTATAAAGTTATCTGGATGAGACAAGAACACACATATTTGTTTTTTTTGGGTCACACTTGGCGATATACAGGTTGTGACAAGGTTGTGACACTTGGCAATACACAGGTTACTCCTGGTTCTTCACTCAGGAATTACTCCTGGCAGTGCTTGAGGGACCATATGGGGATGCCAGGTTGGCCAGGAGTAAGGCAATGCCCTATTCATTGTACTATTACACCAGTCCCCACTTGTCACTTGTCTTTTGTCTTCCCGTTGATTTGATTGAGCAGGTGCCAGTAACGTCTCCATTCATTGGGAATGAGGTCCATTATTGTTACTGCTTTTGGATCCTCGAATACACCATGGGTAACACCAGAGCTCTGCCGTGGCTCTGGGTTCATCAGGGGGCCCAGTCTTTTTCTTTGTCAGACCATCAACCATCCAGGGCCCAGGGCAGAGTCCTGAGTGTAGGGACAAGCCTGTCTCGGTGCCACCTGCCACGCAGCTGGGCACCGCAGCCACATCTGCAACACCTCAAGGGGCAGGTACTCAGGTCCCCAAGAACACATATTTTTAAAATTTAAATCTTTCATTTATGAGAGTTGATGTGTGAACCAGATATATATGTAATATATAGTCATACAATATATAAACTATATTTTATTATGGATAATGTATATTTATTGTATATATGTATATATATTTATTTCCCAAATGGTTGTAAAGAGTATCTGTTGCAATAACTCAAGATGACATTTTAGCCCTGTAATACATTCCCATGGATAGTTTAGACAAAATTTGAGCTTTCTATTTCATTCTATTTGTTTCCCATATGAGAGCAATTTTATTATTCAAGTTAGCATTTATAATGGATAAATTGAGGGATAGGTCCTATTTAAAAGAGCTTTTTAAGGCTATTGTTTGTTTTTCCTTATAAACTTATGACGACTTTTTCTCATTCCAAATTGTTTCTAAATGTTATTGGTATTGAGAAAAGCCATAAACTAAGTCATCTAACATCTGGATAATGTTTCATTTTAAATCCAACATGACTCTTATTTGCTCAAATCATATTTGGCTTCGTGGTGTACAGTGACCACTGCTTGGGAAAGGAAGGAAAATCTCTGAGGATCAAGAAGCTCTGAGAAGTAAGAAACCAGATAAATTCC